>OX578151.1:83882401-83902401 GCA_951213105.1 Amaurobius ferox | reverse complement strand
ACACATGTTTTATCGCAAAAGAAATCCACATCACAACAAACGCTTTCGCCTTATCTCTAAACTTACCTCGAGATATATTGCACGCTTTTCGGGAAATATGGGCAGACAAAAGCAATAATTCGTGCTCAGCACAGGTTTTGTTTTATAGATGTTTTGCACTTGATGAAGAGCCCCAAAATAAGAAATTCCTGTGGTCTGGTGTTTCTTTACACTATAATTTGTTGGAAAGCAGTCCAGATGCGAAAGTGGATAGTGAAATTTAAAGTCCAGGTTTCAATAAGATATTTCTATGAGTATTAATATTTCTGTAGATAATGGGGAGCATTTTTATTTTAAGGGAATTTTTTCTGGTAAATAGTGGTTACTATAGAATGAGTAAAGATTTATGACATAATTTGGTCAAATTGTTCGTAGTGATGAAACTTGAGTTTACTGATTAAAGATATTTTCACCCATTATTTTCGTTCTACATCTTCACTACATAGAATGTACTTTAAAAAAAAAACTATATCTATGTCTTTCTGTAGTTTTTAGCCAATTATATTTAAATTATGTAGCAATTTGTGTTAGATTATTTGTGTAAATCAAGAAATAGATACAATAAGACTATCTTTAGAATGCATGGAAATTATATGTTGCTTTTCTTTCCATTAAAAAAAATCCATGAATTTTTTACATTGCATATCGGACTGTAGAACGCATACAATTTTGAAATTTTATATAAGATATTATGAACCCATAAATGGGCAAGACTTGCTTAGAATTATAATGTAGGCCTTAATTTATTAAATAATTATTCATAGGAATGTGCATTGCCAATATGGGCAAAAATTAAATTGGTTGATATTGAAAAGAATATCGATGTTGGCTAATGCAGCTGACATTGTTTTGCGTGAAAATACTTATATATTGTATGTAGGGTAATCTTCTACAAATATATCTTCTAATCTACCAGAATATAAGGAGTACATGTATATTAGCATATATTTACATATATTGGAGTCAATTACAGCCTTCTGGTATAAAGGTTATGGGGATTATTGATATTTTCAATTTATTACGCCATCTGTTTTATTTTGGCAAATATTGTTTACACTTATAGTGTAATATGGGTAATCTTCTACTAACACACGGGCATATCATCTAATCCACGACAATATAAATAGACGGGTATATATATCTTCCCATACACATTTAGCCGCTTTCATATTGGCACATATTGGAATCAATTACTGCCTTCAGCTTTAAATATTGCGAGTTTATTGATATTTTCAATTTATAGGTGTAACTAATTATACAGTGTATATCTTCTAATATTCGCGAATATAAGGAGCACGGATCCCATACAATTTTAACGCTTTTATTTTGCATCTACTGATTCAATTTCATATTTTTTGTAAATTTGTTTATAAACGGGGCCAGGATGTTTTATTCTTCAGATCTGCCTGAGAAGATACTTTTTTATTGCAAGAACAGAGATTCTTAAACTTCTTTTTTGGAGCATTAAATTAAATGTTTTAACAGACTATTTTGATTAACAATGCCTTTTAATATACTAAAGGAATTTGCACATGATTGTGAATTTTAAGTTTCTTTATGTTATATACTCCGTACGAAAAGCGGGTATATTGCTAGTTTATTATAAGTTTACGGTCTCACTTGTTTCGTTTATAACCTTTTAATATGGGCCTCCGGTAACGAAATAAGGATACATAATGAAAATAACTTTTAAGTATATACAATTTCGACTTAAAGTAGTAGATTTTACTTGATCTGAAACAAGTTATCTCAAAAAAAGAACCCAGTCCAAAATTTAATTAGATATTCCTATAGGACTTTTTTACAAATTACGTGCTTACTATTATTGCACTCTTAATTTCCAAGATACAAGAATTACAAACTTAAGAATATTTTCAATCTTCTTCAATGTGCCAAGATGATTGCTCAAAAACTATTAAAGATTGTAAAGACAAATTGAAACTGGATTAATTACTGAACTCTTTTACCGCTTACTATTTATATGTATCTTTTACAGTTTAGAAAATTAGACTTTCTTTCGCGGGGGAGTAAGCAAAGTGAAACAATAACATGTTCGCACAAAAAAAAATGTATTTTTCTTTTTCGAAAAAACGGCACTTCAAATATTAAAATATTGAGGCTAATTTTGCATATTCATACATGGTGCTGTATTCATGATAAATTTGTTGCATTTTTATCTATTAATTTTGTAAATATAAGTGTCCGAAGTGTTTACAATTTTCGTAATGCTCGGTTATCTGGTGGATAACACGAGCATAGATGTTATTCTAATAAATAACAAGAAAGATCAATCATGCTTAAAGCATTGATTATGAAACATTTTCTAACTTCAATGCAATTTTATTTAAAAAATCTAAAATGCAATACATTCGTCGGTAATATTTTAAAACTTATCACAACACCACATTAATTTATTATATTTGAAAACTTCAACCTTCATCGAAAAAAATGAACTTCATTCAAAAGACGGCATTGAAATATAAATTGCCTGGTTTAAATATCTCTAAAATGCGATACATTCCACGGTAATATTTTTAAAACTATCATAATACTACTATAATTTATTATATTTGAAAACTTCATCGAAAACAACTGAAATTAATTCAAATGACGTCATAGAAAAAATAACACGCCTGGATCTCTCTATGAAAACAGCATTTCATTCATAACTCTCTCTATTTCATTTCATTCAACACAATACTATAATATATAATTTATTTTATTTAAAAATTAAGACCATGGAGCTAGAAGTAATTAAACTCTATGCTTAAAACTTCATCGAAAAAAATCGTCCTTCCCTTTAAAAAATCAATTAATATTTCATTCATATCAGCCATGCAGACTCCATGGACTAAATTATTTTGTGTTAAAGAAATACAGCAATTCTAATACAACTCATTCTACATATTTTGCTGTTTACATTTTACATAAGTGAAAAATAGGCTTCGTTGTAGAAATAATCAAATTTGGATAATCATTTAAACTCAAATATATTGTACTCGTATTTGCGTTGTTTCAGTATGTATGATGCAGATGCACAGAATTTAAGCAAAAATAAAGTAGTTTTAGGACGGATACAACACTCAATATGAATTAAAAAGAACTTAAAAAATCACGATTTCGAAACAAGATGGATGCCATATATCATTTTGAAGTGGGTCATGTGATCTTTTCATTTCATGGTCACGTGATCGTTTCATATAAGAGGTGTATTTATTATTTTAATTTTTATTTAAAAAACTACTGAATATATTTCGCTGATTTTTTTTTATATATTTTATGGAACAATTTGAATATTACCTAAAATTTTAGAAGCAATTTGTGAATTTTAAATCCGGTTAAAAAATGTTTGAAAAATTAGGTCCTATAGGGCTCAATGTATTTCATTTTTTCAACCCGGGTTCAATCCCAAACTAATTGGGTGATATTATACGTTTATATTCCCATAGGTTCTACAGACCGTCTGAACAACATACTAAAATTTCATTTTGATAAAGTCATTTTTACGACAGTTATCTTGCTAACGGACAGACAGACAGAATGAATGAACAAAGTCATAAACACTTTTCAACTTTGTTGTAAAGTGTTAAAAAGTGGAAGTGACGTAGCTGGGCAAGATAAATTCTCTAGAAAAAATATAGCACTTTAGATTTCCAGTTTGTGGTTGATTTACTCTTACATCGAAATTGCACACTTTGAGATCTCGCATCTTTTGCTAGCTTCACCAACATCAGTGGTGATTTTTAAAATATCCTATTCATCAAATCGCATCCTTGACTGTTTACATACATATTTACTTATTTGAGTTTTGCACAACAAATATATGTTCGGAAGAATTTGGATAGGGATGTTTTAATTATGATCACTTTGCTCTTCAAAAATGGTGAAGATATTTAACTCTTGTTTTACATTCTTCATATGCTTGTTAAGAGAGAATATGGCTCTATTTCATACCAATATTCACAGGTTTATCAGAAAGCTTATCGTATGAACCGGGTATTTCATAAAACGATGTAGGAGAAGAATTTCTTAGTAGACAAGCGCAGAGTATATTGATCCAACATGGTTCAAAAGAAGTCTGTCATCTTGTTTTTGCTATTTTGCATGTTTCAGATAAATTATTTGATGTTTAATATTATTCTTTGCCACACGATGATTATGGCAGGCTACGTCTGTATTGAATTCAATTCCCCGGAAGATGGATTGCCGTGAAATTGCTGAAGCAACTCCCACCGAATTAACAAAAGGTAGACGATTTTATCTTGTCACAATTGCGCATTCGAAAGAGAAATTGTGATTTGTCAAAATGTGTGACATTTCCCGTATATTAATCTATTTCCGTCAATAGTATCTGTGTTGGTTCAACTCGATATTTTTTATGCATTTATATTCTGTTTTATTAAAGTCAGCTATTATAATTATCATCAGAATGCTATATATATATAAAAGGTTTTTTATATAATTAATTAAAGTGGTTACATGTCAACTTCAATAATGCATTAAATCAAAGACAACAAATCGTAGATATATTCGTAGTTGATTTATGCAAATTTTGTCTGCCGATTTGGTCTGTATATAAGCTTGTTTCCACGGTAATTTTTATATAGCCACTGATGAAGGGTATGGTAATACCCGAAAGCTCTCTGGGATTTTTTAATATTTGTACGTCATAAAGAACGGTTTTTATTAAATGACCTTTTATTCTACAATATTTTGTCTTTGATTTAATGGTTTTTAATATATATTCCCTTCAAAAGTTATTTTTAACATTTACAACATAGTTGAAAAATGTTTGATTTTGATCATTCATTATGTCTGTCTGTCTGTCCGTTAGCACGATAACTGCCGTAAAAATGAGTTTATCAAAATGAAATTTTAGTATGTTGTTCAGACGGTCTATGGACCTATGGGAATATAAATGACTAATATCACCGAATTAGTTTTGGATTAAACCCGGGTTAAAAAAATGAAATACATTGAAGCCTATGGGACCTAATTTTTCAAACATTTTTTAAAGGAATTTAAAATTCACAAATTGCTTCGAAAGTTTTAGGAAATATTTAAATTATCACATAAAATATATAAAAATAATTCAGAAAAATATATTCAGTAGTTTTTTAAATAAAAATTAAAATAATAATTACACCCATTATATGAAGAGATTACGTGACCATTATATTATCATTTGACCCGCTTCAAAATAAAATATGGCATCCATCTTGAGTTCATCTTGATTTTTAAAGTTCTTTTTAATTTATATTTGGTGTTGTATCCGTCCTAAAACCGCTTTATTTTAGCTTAATTTCTGTGCATCAGTGTTCTGAAACAATGCACTTATAATATATTTGAGTTTAAATGATCATCAAACTTTGATTATTTCTACAGCGAAGCCTAATTTTCACTTATGGAGATTATAAACACATCAAGCTGTAAGATGCGTTGTATAAGAATTCCTGAATTTTTTTAAACCAAAATAATTTAGCGCTGGAGTCTGTAATATAGTTGATATGAATGAAACAGTCATTGATTTTAGATAGAGAACAGACGATTTTATAGCATACTTTTTCGGTGAAGTTTTAAACACAGAGTTAAATTACGTTTACTTCCATGGTTTTAAGTTTTTTAATAAAATTAATTATTGTTGTATTGTGATGAATAAATGGAATAGAATAAATGTTTATGAATGAAATTTTTACTGCTTTTTCATAGAGAGCCAGGCAATTCATATTTCAATGACGTCATTTGAATGAAGTTCATTTATTTCGATAAAGTTTTCAAATATAATAAATTATCGTAGAATTGTGATAATTTTAAAAATATTACCGCTGAATGTATCGCATTTTAGATATGTTTAAATAAAATTGCATTGTAGTTGGAAAGTGTTTCATAATTAATGTTTTACGCATGATTGATCTCTCTTGTTAACACTTTACAACTATGTTGTAAAGTGTTAATAATTTTGTTAAAGTGTTAATAATTTTGTTAATTCTGTCTGTCTGTTCGCACGATAACTACCGTAAAAATGACTTTATCAAAATGGAATTTTAGTATGTTGTTCGGACGGTTTGTGCGATCTATGGGAATATAGAGGAAAAATATCACCCAATTAGTTTTGAATTGAACACGGGTTGAAAAAATGAAATACATTGAACCGTATGGGACCTAATTTTTCAAACATTTTTTAAGCGAATTCAAAATTCCCAAATTGCTTCGAAAGTTTTACGAAATATTCAAATTATCCCATAAAAAATAGAAAAAAAATTTCAGCAAAATATATTCGGTAGTTTTTTAAATAAAAATTAAAATAGTAATTACACCTATATCATATGAACAGAGCACGTGACCCACTTCAAAATAAAATATGGCATCCATCTTTTGTCAAAATCGTGATTTTTAAAGTTCTTTTTAATTTATGTTTAATGTTGTATCCGTCCTAAAACCGCTTTATTTTTATTTAATTTCTGTGCACCTATATTCTGAAATGGGGCATTTACAATATCTTTGAGTTTAAACGATCAATGTCATCCATCTTGCGTCAAAATCGTGATTTTTAAAGTTCTTTTTAATTTTTATTTAGTGTTGTATCCGTCCTTAAACCGCTTTATTTTTGCTTAATTTCTGTGCATCTATATTCTGAAACAACGCAATTAGAATATATTTGAATTTAAATGACTATCAAGCTTTGATTATTTTTACAGCGAAGCTTAATTTTCACTTACGGAGAATGTAAACATATCAAGCTGTAAGATGAGTTGCATAAGAATTGCTGAATTTCTTTAATACAAAATTATTTAGGTCTGGAGTCTGCAATATAGCTGATAGGACTGAAACATTCATTGATTTTACATAGAGACGCAGACTATTTTATAGCAGATTTTTCGAAGTTTTAAGCATAGAGTTAACTTTTACCGCCATGATTTTAATTTTTAAGTAAAATAAGTTATTGTAGTATTGTGATGAATGAAAAAAAGTGTTTGAATGAAATATTTACTGCTTTTTTATAGAGAGTCAGGCGATTTATATTTCAATGACGTCATCTGTATAAAGTTAACTTTTTTCGATGAAGTTTTAAGTTTTCAAATGCAATTATTGGAGTGTTATTGTAGTATTGTGATAAATTTAAAAATATCACCCCTGAATGTATCGGATTTTAGAGATGTTTAAATAAAATTGCATTGCTGTTGGAAAGTGTTTCATAATCAATGCTTTATGCATGATTGATCTTTCTTGTTTTATTATGGACGAGCAAAGCGAAGTCCATTCTCCATTCCTAACGAAGTGAAATCAACATTTTGTGTGTATTCGGCATTTTGTGTACATTTAAATGCTACAGAAGAAAGAAATTGAGGTAGAATCTGTGGAGGCATCTAAGGGAAAATCATGGACCGTCCTCAGCAAGAACATTTCAGCCATTACCCTAACAACATTTTTTTTCACAGTGACGTAAGATTTACGTCACACTGCGACTTTGGGACGTCACAGGACGTCGCAGTATATCTCCGCAACGTCATATTGAGGTCACAGAGAAGTTATTTTGGTCAGTTTCATGGTCGTTTATTACGTCGCATATTAACCTGTTTGTGACGTCACATTGTAATTGCCATTGTAATGTCGTCACATTGTTACGTGTTAATTAAATTGTGGAAACATCACAGAATATAGTCACAATGAAGTTACAAAGTTACTAATACGTAACGTCGCATAGAAGTCACAAATATGATGTCACATGGTGACCCAGGTGTCAAGTGACTACAAGGTCACTGTCACACATGTGACGATCTTTGCTGTGAGGTTACAGGGGCTCCTCGACAAGAAGCAGTCACCAGGTTCAGCCTCTTAACTGCTCATGACTGTCTCAGGGCTCATGTCCATCGAATTGGACTTGATACTTCCCCGGATTGTATTTTATGTGACCTAGGCCTACGTCTGGAAAACATTTGGAAGAGTGCTCTGCACTACTGACTTCTAACTCAATCGTTGAGAAATACTGGAAAGCTCGTTGTCTAATGGCTTAGAGGCCAAACGACAGGCATTTGCAATGAACACATTTTCCTGAATTATGTTTTCCCTTTTACCTGAGGATTGCAGCAGGTAGGAAGATGAAATTTTGTGCACAAAATTGCATACAAATTTGAAATAACACAATTTCAATTATTAAAACGAACTGTGACAGGGGAAACGTCCATTTTTAAACTGCGCATGCTCACTACGCTTCCTACAAATAGCGTGTAAAAATAATATATAGGCTTAGCGATACTTCGGATATGAAAAAGCATTGCTGAACAAATGTCAAAATAGAGTTTGATATTAAGCTTCACTACCCTATTTTTTATATGGTTGCTAGAAGAATGTGACGGAACGAAATATATACCGTGGAATTAGAGAGTAACCCTTTATCCCCATAATCTGTGGAAAAAAGTTTTGGTGATTTAAATTTTGTAACTTTGATTCCACTATTTTCCTGTAATTTAATTTCTTTAACTTAATATTCATATATAAAAAATATATACTTTTTTGTATTAGGATTCGCAACTATTGAAATTAATTTTTTATACATCTAATTTCATAATTATTTGTTACATTAAGGTTCTGAATTTGAAATCTTTCACATCTCGTATACTTCATACTCAGAGGTTTCTTTTAAGCCCAGCTTCTTGTAAATAAAATTATAAATGTATTTTATAAAGTTTTATAAAATAAATAAGTTGGTAGTAATTAAATTATAGCTTTTGTGCAAAATTTTAATGCTCACTTACACAAAGTTTTATGTAGGTTCGAGTTGGGGGTGGGGGTGGGCAATTACGTAAGGGGCACATTTGATTCACTATACAAATCTGTCAAGGCTTTTGCTTTTGTTTATATATATTCAAAGTGTTCTGAATAAAAATGCGAATTCAAATTATTTTCAAAGTTGGTAATAATATACCAAATCACGTGTTTCTACAACTGAATATCTTTATATTTATTTCTATGTGATGTATTTTATCTTATCGCTAATATTTCCTGACATTAACACACATTTCCTGTCTCCCTGTATCCAGCGCAGAAGATAAGTGAGAAATATCAGAATGATGAATATACTTCCTTGGGATACGTTTTTCTAAATGTGCCAAAATAAATGAGCCAGATAAAGATGAATAACAAGTGATTGCTCACGTCTCGTAGCTCGCAGTGGATGAAGACAAGCGGATTTTACAGATGTTTTTGATGGGAAACATCTTAGAGCGCGTGGTAGAGTAAATCTTCAAAGAAATGTGACTTAGATGAAACAAAGTGGAGTTATGTAACTGAAGTGACATTCAATTGTTACGGATACTTTAGAAGAAATCGTTGTTATTATTTGAAGGCCTAGGTCACTTGGACTTGGCGATAATGATTTTAGTGATTTTTTGTGGGTTCTGGGCACTAATCGAATTTTGTTGATTGGTTAATAATTTCAAGAGTCTTGCTTTGCAGAACTTTCCACAACCTTGGATTGGTCGGATAGCCTGCATGGAAGGAAAAAATGAAGGAAAGAACTTTCCACAAGAGGCGGGACAGCCGAGTGGTTAGAGTAAGAGGATTGCACTCGGAGTATCCGAGTTTGATTCCCTAATTTTCCTAAAACTGTCCCCATGCTCACTCGGAGTACGGGTACATTAAATATGTGAGTCTGAGCACCCATCCGAGAGGTTGGTGGTATAGAAAGGAGGGTACGGTCCCTTTGGAATTCGCACAGTTGGGTTCCGGTCTAAATTGTGTGGCACTATCTCGGCCGTCCAAACAGATACCCTATACTTTCGTATAGGTCGGACGGTCTGGGTCGAACGAAAGAACTTTCCAAATAGATCACATAAGTTCGTCATTATTCTATGGTTATTAATGTGATGTTAACGTAAGAGTATCTGCCAGTCTCAATGCAGAATCCAATGTGTATTATATCTTCCGATTTAATATACTCTTCAAGCGGTATCATAAAACAATTCTGGTAAAAATTGTAAAAGAATTTAATTTTTGATTAAAATGTCGTTACCATTAAAGAAAATAAAGTCGCCAATCCTGCTGTTGCGCTTTTTGTGCATTCTGACGAAAAATGCTGTTTTTTGCGTTCGAAAACGGTCGATACTATTATTTTTGTAATATATGCTGCTTGTTCGAAGTAATGTTAGTTTTATTATTATAGCAGCAGCTTTAACTACATATCGAAGCCATTCCGTAGGTAGCTTGTACCATCGCCATACACAACACATCCACCTTTAAACGTTCGAAATATGGGGATGTTTCACATCAATCTATAACTCTTCGTTCTATATTTCTTTCTATATTTCTATCTATATTTCTTTTCGTTTTGTTTTAGTTGGTTATACTACACTTGTGCTTGGGTTTTTTTCCCTTCGGGGTTTTCTCCTCTTTTCTTTTTTTCCTTCTTATGTCTCTCTTGTATTGTAGTGTATTGTATTGTATTGTTTTTATGTTTTGTTTTGTCGTTGCCATTCTTTTATTTGTCTTGTTGTAACTGTGTTGTGATTCAATTTTAACCTGTTTTGTAATGTTTTGGATCTAAAATAAAGTTCCCGGCCACACACTTAGCTACAGTAAACCTTCGGGTCTGTCGTGTGGTCTGGGTTTTCAACACTTCAACATCAATCTATAACGAGTAACAGTGTTACTAACTATTTTTGTTTTCGTACCGAACTGATATTTTATCTCCATAAGATTTCATTATGATAATTCCAGTTTCTAGATTAACTGTGGTCCATTTATGAACCATATACGAACTCTTCCTAACATTATGGGTCATACAATTCAGCTCCAACTAATCTATCTCTAAACGTAGTTTCGCGTCAATTGCATTGTTTAAAGCAATGAATTTGAAGACAAGCGAAAAAAACAAGTTTCTAGAACTCCATTGTTCTGAATTTCTAAAGTGGGTTGACCTCTCAATATTAACTTTTCTATTCAGCTGAATCATAGAGGTATAAAGATATGGCCTCATCTCTGTAACTCCATATACTGAATATAGTTTTCCTTTTAGTTTCTTCAGATATTAAAATTCCATGCAATTGCTTCATGTTGTGGAAACGCCTCCAGCCTTGCGAAGCACAAAAATAGCAAAAAGAAGTCAAATTTTCAGAGACCATTTCTCCAGATTCAAGGAGTAATTTGAAGAACGGATTTTAGATTTGCATTCAGCCTAATCGAATTAGTATACTGGGTGATTAAAAAAAGATTGGTCAAACTTTACGAAGTGCTGGTATACACCAACCCAAGGATTTTTCGTCATAGTTCACCGGGTCGGAAACGAAACGTAAAGGCGTTACAGGGGATGGCACTCTATGGCACTCCCCTTGAATCTGAAGAGGAACTCGTCACAGAATTTCGGCCGCTGCTGCCGAAGTGCCCAACATGCCTGGTTTGTTCCAGAGAGTTCGCTAATCCCTCTATCGGCGTCGTGAGAAGTGCATTCAGGTTGGCGGCCGCCCTTTTGAGCCATTATTGTAGTTATTGTTTATTAAATGTCATTTTATATCCTCTAAGTCATTCTTGTGTTTTTGAATCATCACATCAGTTTCACCAATAAACGCCTACTATCGCCTTTACGTTTCATTTCCCATCCTGTAAACTATTACGGAAAATGCTTGGTTTGATGTGTACTCCCACCTCGTAAAGTCTGGGCCATCTTTCTTTGTAATTACCTTGTACAACAGTCTTTTTCAGTCCTCGTGGTTGCAATAGGAACTCTGACAAGCAGATACTGCTCTTTTAGAGAGATGATAATTAATAATATTTGATCAATGTACATATTGTTTATTAACGATATGAGATAAGCATGTGAGAGTATTCGAATATGCGAGACATGGCAAATATTCAAATTCGAGGAAATTGTTATTCGCCCTACCTCTTGTTCTTGAGCATTCATTAAATATTGAAATCGGTAACTCTGATGTAGAGAATTTTCTCGTACATATTGGAGGTTTTTATTTTCTCGTACATACCATTAAAAAATTTTTTTTTTTTCACGAAAATTTTCGATTTCCGGATTTTGATGCCAATATACGTTTTCAGACCCCTGAACTCTTTTTGACTATTTTTGGAATGATGTCAGTCTGCCTATCTGATGTCTGAGGTCGATTTCTTGTGTACGTGATAGCAGTCACAAATGTTAATGGTTTTTCGCGAAAATTTTAAATACGGCTTTGTTATCAAAAATCTAAAACTAGGTGGAATTTTTTTTGTTTCAAATTCGAGGGAAAGCTTCCAAATTTATTCGAAATTTTATATTTTTTAATATGGCAGCACAGGAAAAAATTGGACATAATCATGCTCATAAAATGATTTATTTATGGCTCAATGATAACAAAATTTGATAGTTTCAGTCATTGTTGTGAAAAAACGCCGCGATACAATTTTTTGTTTGTTCGTGACGTCATTACCGCTTCCCCCTTGGTGTGCAAGGAACTACCCCCGGGGGGTACATTGTCATGTATGATACCAATCGAAAGATTTTTCAAGCTCTTTAAAGTGAAGGGTAACATGCTATAGTTGTAATATATTGGACCCACGATACCGATTTTTCAAATTTTTCCCTGCAAAATTTGAAAGAATAAAACGAATTCTGTTAAGAGACAGTCGAGTTGAGTAGCACTCTAGTTAATTTTTTATTGAAATTCTGTGAGGAATTCAAGAAAAATATGTCTATGCCACACAGCTTTGGGAGACTGGCTGACTAACTAAGATACGATTTACACGTCCCAAACTGCTAAAGGTAGTAACTTGAAATTTTGCATACATATGGGACTTGACCTACAAGTAATGAAAAAAAAATTAAAATCTAGAAGTTGTTCGAAACAAGTATATCATAATTTTTTTATTCTAACATTATTTCAGCTATAACATGAAAAGGACCAAATACGCCAAATACGTTTGTATACCATCGTGCTCAGAAAAAGCATCCTCAATTTTCTCAATTAACTCTATGTATAACATAAAAACCTTGATTTATCTATCTGTTTATCCTTCTATCTCTGAGTAACGCTTGGCGAAATTGCGGTGAGGAAATTGGCGGAATATCGCCAACTTGGCGAGATTTTTTAAATGTTGCCAAATTGGCGAAAATGTCGCCAAATTGATAAAAATGTCGACAAATTGATAAAAATGTAGCAAAATTAGTAAAAATGACGACTAATTGATGAAAATTCCATATCTTGGAAACATATAAGAATCTATTATAAGAATAACTAATTTCTCCGTCTGAAATGCTTGGAGAAATTCTGGTGGCGAATTTTGGCGGCATATCGCCAATTTGACGAGTCTTTTTAAATGCTGCTGAATTGATGAAAATGTCGTCAAATTGATAAAATTGACGCTAAATAAATAAAAATAACGACTAATTGTTGAAAATTCAATATCTTAGAAATAACAGGACAAACGACTATATGGATAACCCATTTCTCCGCCCATCTGTAATGCTTGGCGAAATATTTGGCGCAATGTCGTAAACTTGGCGACTTCTTTAAATATTGCCAAATTGACGAAAATGTCGTCAGATTAACAAAAATATGACCAAAGTGATGAAAATAATGCTAAATGGGAGGCAATGCTTTGCAAATTTTTAATTCCGTCATCATATGACAGGCATACCTCCTAGTTGGTGTATAATCTACTGCTCTTGAAATATTTTAATTATTATTTATAACAGACGATTTTTGTAATCGTCTTTTATCAATATTATTAAACAGTTTATGATTCTATTGTGGTAACTATTGTAAACCGAATTATTTTTCAAATACCGAAATCGTTTGTATTCAAATGAAACTATGGAAAAATGATACTATAATTAACTATTGTTTTGTTTAAACTGTCTGAAACGCTTGAAAATATGGCAAGCATACAGTGATCGGTGATGAAATATGGTTTTACATAAAGCAATTTCCTTGTTAGCAGAACTATAAATAATTAGCCACGTCTATGCCGACATTTGAAACTGTTTCTGATATTTAAAACTCTTATTAAGTATGCAGGAATTTAGACTGTGTCGAAAAATCTTTTTTCTAGTTTCAATTACAACTAGAGTAAACAGCTGCTTATGAACCTTATTAGAAGGTATGCCCTTCATATGACGGTATTAAAAATTTGCAAAGCATTGTTTCGTATTTAGCGTCAATTTTATCAATTTGGTGATATTTTTTATCAATTTGGCGACATTTTCGTCAATCTAATAATATTTAAAAAAGTTGCCCAGTTTGCGACATCCCGCCAAATTGTTTGCCAAGCATTAAGTACGGGTGGATAAATGAGTTATTCTTATGGTCGTTTACTATGTTCTTTCTAAGATATTGAATATTGACTTTTCATAAATTACTCGTTATTTCCATTGATTTAATGTCATTTTTTATTAATTAGGCGACATTTTCGTCAGTTTGCAACATTTAAAAAAACTCGTCAATTTGGCGATATGCCGCAAAAATTTGTCTCCAGAGTTTTGCCAAGAGTTACGTCCGGAGAAATAGATTATTCTTATAGTAGATTCTCATATTATTTCCCAGATATTGAATTTTCATCAATTTGTCGTCATTTTTATTGTTTTAGCTTCATGACTATCAATTTGGAGACATTTTTATCAATTTGGCAGCATTTTGTTAATTTGGCGAAAATGTTGTCAATTTTTGTCTACCAGCGGACATTCTGCCCTAAAAGCAACAAACTAAAAACACTTAATAATATTTCATACTTTTGTTGGAAGACGCTTGAACTACTTTAAATGTTAAGCCATAGCCACCTTTATCTACATCTTTTTAGATAAAGGTGGCTATAGTTAAACCAAGGCTGAACTGTATCCCTCGTTCCGTTAATAATTGAGCGCGAGACGCATGATGCAGCTAAGCCTTGGTTAAACATGTTTACGAAATGAGTGTGACACTCTAAGTTGCATGGTATCTCAAATAAAAATATATAAAATAATAAGAAATAAAATAACATCAAGGGTCTAACTTTTAGTATCTGAAGTCATACGCTACATAAAGCTGCATGGTTATATCATAATTTCCCTGTGAAAGAAGTACGGCCATTGCATTATGTAAGGAACGGGCTGCCCATATCATAGCCTCACTTGCAATATCTGATGTCATACGCTACGCAAAGATCCATGGTTACATTATAATTTCGCTGTGAAGGAAGTATAGTCACTGCATTACGTAAGAAACCGGTCACCCACATCATGGCTATCGCTTTTAGTATGTGATGTCATACACTACGTAAAGCCCCATGGTTATATCATAAAAATTGAAGTGTTTATCTGTGATTGAAACACGTTTGGCAACATTTTGTAGTAGCATTACCCAGAGATAGATAAACAGATAAATCAAAGTGTTTATATTATTAATATGAGGCATAAAATTTTTTTCAAAAGTGCCGATGTATTTATTTTTTAGGTATTTATTTTATATTTATTTATTTATGTATGTCCGGAAAATGTTTTCACACCTCTAGAAGGAGTAGAAGCTTGCAATAGAAGATCGCAATTTGGCACGCCGATGTCTTGAGTGATGTAACTAACCAGAAAACTCCGATTTCTCCACAGAGGGTGTTGTTGAAGGTGATTTTACTCCACATATCTGGCTCATATTTGAATAAATCTCATTATTGCAAAGGATATTAATAACCGTTGTTATACGACAGTTCAAAAGAGTTCAATATTCAGGTTCACTATCCAACTATTTTCTTTTACATACTTTACTTTCATGTTAAATTGTTAAATTAATCACGCAGAGATATCCAAATGTTATCTCATAGAAGAGCCGTTGTTACTTTCCTTATATACATAATGTATACGAAAAGTATCGTGACGGGGTCGAAAATTCGAATTCGAGTTTTCGCTGGAGAGCACGTTTCAAGCATCCCTGATCAGGAATTGAACATTTTTGAAGTGATGCCTGTGTGTGTGGGGGGGGGGGGAGACGATATCGCGAACGAATGGAGCGATTCGAATGAAATTTTGTACAAAAATCACAATCCGTGAATACTGGAAGCCTATTGTTTCAAAACACAACCGAATGTTCAGAACCCCCTACATTTTCGAATGAAATTTTGAAAAAATCATCAAAAAATCAAAATCTTTAATAAAGTTACGCAAATAGGCATTTCTTATGTAATTTTTCCTTAGAAAACGATTGACATAAACTTTAGAATACTAGCTTGAACCCTTCTCGAGATATTGCACATTTTTCAAATATATTTATCAAAAAATCCCATAAATTGAAAAAAATATTAACTGTTAAGAAACATGTTCACTTTTCATATATAATATCATGCGGTAAATTTGGTGACATCATTCTCGTGGATCTAACTCGTTCCATTCAGGAGAAAATATACTTTGAGTAATACTTTTGTATTTGAACGCCAATAGTCATTTATCCGCTGTAAGAACAACTCATTTCTCCATCCATAACGCTTGGCGAGATTTTGGCGAAGAATTTAGCGGAATGTCGCCAACTTGGCGACATTTGAAAATGTTGCCAAATTAATGAAAATATCGCCAAATGGATAAAAATGACGCTACATCAATGAAAATGACGACTAATTGAAGAAAATTCAATAGCTTGGAAAGAATATAAGTATCTGCTTTAAGAATAACATATTTTTTAACTGTAAAAGTAGTAAATTCAAAGCATTATATAAGGAAAGTCATGTGCGGCCCATATCAGATTTTTTAGGGATATATGTTCGGTGTTTTTAAAAATGCTACACATACAATTCTTATATTAAAATTGTATAATTGAAACCCCCCATAATTTCACATAGCGTGGGTAGACCTCTAGGCTTTTGTAAATACCGTCCTCTCAATTTTAATCATTTTGCTAATTTCATCATATCTTAGCGTTTAACTTAAGTCTACAGTTTAACTTTAAAGACTGCACTTCTTGAATTCATGTAAAAGAAGCTGTGTACTTAGAATTCATGCGCCAAGCGCATTTATTTAGGACCTCTAACACTTCGTTCTATATAATTTCGTAAATCAGCACATTTCTTTCAATATTTCATGCATGTGTGTTCGTTTGTCAAATTTCTAGGATTTTATAATTATCCATTTGTAACCAATCTGTGCGAAAACGAGTATTCGCTGGTAGTTTTTAACACTTTTCAACATAATTGAAAGTGTTTATGACTTTGTTCATTCTGTCTGTCTGTCTGTCTGTCTGTCTGTCTGTTTGCACGATAACTGCCGTAAAAATGACTTTATCAAAATGAAATTTTAGTATGTTGTTGAGACAGTCTGTGGGACATATGGGAATGTAAATGAATAATATCACCCAATTAGTTTTGTATTGAACCCTGGTTGAAATAGTGAAATACATTGAAAGCTACGGGACCTAATTTTCAAACATTTTTTAAGTAAAGTTAAAATTCACAAATTGCTTCGAAAATTTTGCGAATAGTTCCCATTATCCCGTAAAATGTATAAAAAATATCTAGCAATATATGTTCGGAAGTTTTTAAAATGAAAATTAAAATAATAATTGCACCTATATTATATGAAAGGATCATGTGACAAACTTCAAAATAAAATAATGTATCCATCTTATTTTTCCAGTGTAAAAATCGTGAATTTTAAATTTTTTTAAATATATAATTATTGTTGCATCCGTTCTAAAACCGCTTTATTTTTGGGTATTTTTTACGCATTATATATTCTGCGCTAACGCAATTACAATATTTTCGAGTTTAAATGATCATCAATCTTTGATTATTTCTACAACGAAGCCTAGTTTTAATGGATGCAGAAGTAATTGTAAGATGAGTTGTATAAGAATAGCTGAATTTTTTTTCACGCCAAGTTATTTAGCTCTGGAGTCTGGAATATAGTGATATAAATGAAACAAGCATTGCTTTTACATATAATGCCAGACGATCTATATTTTGATGACGTCGTTTGAATTTCATTGTTTTGAAGTTCATTTTTTTCAGTGAAGTCTTAAGTCCTCAAATATAATAAATTACTGTAGTACCATGATAATTAAAAATACATCAGCGCTGAATGTATTGCATGTCAGAGATGTTTACATAAAATTGTATTTCAGTTGAAAAATATTTCATAATCAATGCTTTATGTATGATTGATATATATATATACACTCACGGACAATGAAAGTTACGGACCAAGAAGAAAACATGGTACTTCCGCGAAATAATGTAAATTGCTAGAGAGCGAGCTGGTATGTAAATGATCCCAGTCTGGTGTGATTGCACATAACCGTACAGCCGTGAGTGGCGCTGCAAACATGAGCCTGAGGCCTTATAAACTGGTGTGTAGTCGACGCCCCATTAATGCGAGAAGCTCCGGTCGACACAAGCACGAGTACGGAATGAAAGGAATATGGTGAGTAGAGGCCAGAAATGTCGATATACGCAGCTGACGGACTTCGAGAGAGGCCTGATCATCGGTTTAATAACCGCAGGATGATCAGCTCGCATGATAGCCCGTCACGTGAATCGTTCGGACTATACGTTCGACGGTGTTGGAAGCAGTGGTCAGGGGATGCCACCCAGACACGGAGGATGCCACCCAGACATGGGATGCCACCCAGACACGGACCAGGCATACCACGAGGAGAGAGGATCGAATAATCGTGCGGCAGGCACATATAAACCCCACGGTGACCCGATCTGCGATTCAGGCACACTTAGCGGCTCCTCTGTGCCCACGAACCATATCTAGACGCCTTAAGGAAGCGAATCTGCGATACCAGCGTCCCGTACGTGTGCTGCCGTTAACGCGGGAACATAGGCGGCTCCGGTTGCAGTGGTGCCGGGCTAGAGAAACGTAAAACGCCACAGATTGCCAATATGTGGTGTTTAGCGACGAGTGCCGCTTCGTTTTGGGTACCAATGATCAGCGTATCAGAGTGTGGAGATCCCCTGCACAACGCCACAATCTCAACTTCGTTATCGAGCGCAAAACCAGCCCCACTGCAGGCATCATAAGCTGGGGAGCCATAGCCTACGACAACCTATCCCCTCTAGTAGTGGTACCTGGAACATTGGCGAGCCAGAAGTACGTGGATGAGATTTTACGGCCCTTTGTGCTCCCATCCGTTGCTGGGATTCCAGGTGCGCAATTTCAGAAGGATAATGCCCGGCCGCACACGGCTCGGTTCTCCCAGGCCTGCCTGAGTCATGGCCAGACAGACCAGACGCTCCCAAGACCTGTCCCCTATCGAGCGTGTGTGGGACCAGTTGAAACGCCAGCTGTCTCGTTGCCGCAATCTTCGGGATTTGGAACGTAACGTCCAACAGGTGTTATTGTTGTTGAGACCCAGATCGTCTGACCTACCAGAAAGGTGTAAGGTAACTGTTTGGTCGGCCGGGAAGTCCTCCAACAGGTGTGCACTTGTTTGACGCAGGATAACATCAGGCGTCAGTTCGATACCATGCCGAACCGTATTGCTGCTTTTATCGCAGAACGAGGTGGTGCAACGCGCTATTGAGGATGACCGGACTGTGTACCACAGCTGCTGCACTTGTTCTGCTGCACTGTTTTTGTGATCATGTATATCATTCATCTGCATTCTTCCATCAATAAAATTTCAGGTCCATCCTATGCATCGTTCTTGTTGGGTAACTTTCATTGTCCGTGAGTGTATATATATATATATATATATATATATATATATATATATATATATATATATATATATATATATATATATATATATATATATATATATATGTATATATATATGTATATATGCATATATATATATATATGTATATATATACAGCTGAACCTCGATATGTCGAACCTCGGTATCTCGAAATATTTTCATCTCCCTTCACTTACGGTATAAAACTAATGTAAAACAAACTCTTTAACTCGAAATTATTTTAATCAAACTCTCGATATCTCGAATTTTTTTATTTTACCATTTGGATCATCTTACCATTTTCATCTTTTCATTTGGAAAAATACGATCCAAAAAATGTGT
>OX578151.1:83874901-83879901 GCA_951213105.1 Amaurobius ferox | reverse complement strand
TGTTGTTGTTGTTGAGACCCAGACCGTCCGACCTACCAGAAAGGTGTAAGGTAACTGTATGGACGGCCGGGAAGTGCCACCCAATTTAGACCGGAACCCAGTGGGGGAGGCATCCACAGAGACCGTACCCTCCTTCCCCTACCACCAACCTCTCGGAAGGACTTACGGACCCACATGTTTAACGTGATCGTACTCCGCATGAACACGGCGGCATTTGTGGCAGCGTGCAAATCTAGCGCGCAAACCACGGGGATACCGCACCCGAGATGGCCAACAGCACGCGGCGTTCCGAGGTGGTCACCCACCAAGTACTAACCGCGCCCGATGCTGCTTCACTTCGGTGATCTAACGAGAACCGGTGTTTTCAGCACGGTACGGCCGTTGGCACGCTGATCCAATGTATCAATCTTAAAAATAAATTATTCGCGTTTTTCAAATCGATGTTGAAATATATTTATAGACACACATCAAAAATATATACCGACATAACTCAAAATATATTGATTCATCTACCGGGATGATAAAAAGCATGCAAATCGCGTCAACTCCAATTCAAAATAAAATGCTTTCGAGTTTATTGCTTGATTTGGCAGTGACGGTTAAAACCCCAAGCGGCGGATGAGGAAGATGTATGTATGGTACCATAGTTGCTCACAACTCGTATATTAACCGTTATCGCGTCCAATCAGTTTCAAAATTCGATCAATCTTTGGTATAAGTCAGCTGTGATAACCAAACCTAATGCTTCTGTTGCTACGCTGCTGGGCCGACCTCACACGTGGTAGGAGGTCGCTGATCGCTTTTTTTTGTGAATTGGTCATAACCTGCATTTATAAGCCCGTATGAATCGCATACTAACACATAAGTGACAGCTATTCATCATTGGACGCCATTTTATCCGATTGATAGGGTAGGAGCGGCGAGGCTCAGTGTCTACGATTAAGGATTATCCGAGGAAGTTACGTGTAATAACGTATAGATGAGTACGAGGAAGTTACATGTAATAACGTATAGATGAGTACAGAAGAGAGTGGCGCAATTATAATAAAGTCATGGAGGTAAAGGTAAGGAGCAAGACTCCATTGTGAGAAAATGCCAGTATCATTTGAGACAATAATTCAGGTGGCGCTGCGATAAGATAAGCGTCTCTGTATTTTATGTATTTCTATGGTGAAAATCTTCATATATTTATTTAAGCTGTCAATGTTGTAGAAATAAATGAGCGGCACAATGCAAATTGGAACTGAAACAATAAAGAATATTTCTAAGTATTCAACATTGTTTTACTTTTGGATTTATTTTCATCTCCTTGTATTCTGAATTCTGTCCTACAACTATGAAAAAATACTGAATAAATATACTGATAATTAGGGAATCTTAATTTAAAAATATTCAAAAATACATTTTCTCAATACTATGCTTCTATATTGTGTCAAACGGCAACAAAGGGCAATGTAGTAACACTAGCAACACCTAGATATAAATCTCAAAGCGTTATGGCATTTCAGGCGTTTGCTCCATAGGAGTTTTATCTCCTCACTAATAAAGGGTATAACGATATGCTTAGAGGTATGAAGAAGTCAATTTTTAACACTTTACAGTTTTGTTCATTCTGTCTGTCTGTCTGTCCGTTAGCACGATAACTCCCGTAAAAATGACTTAATCAAAATGAAATTTTATTATGTTGTTCAGACGGTCTGTAGGACCTATGGGAATATAAATGCAAAATATATAAATGCAAAATATATGAGCCCTATGGGACCTAATTTTTCAAACATTTTTTAAGCCGATTTAAAATTCACAAATTGCTTCGAAAATTTTAGGTAATATTCAAATTATTCCATAAAATATATAAAAAAAATTCAACGAAATATATTCAGTGTTTTTTTAAATAAAAGTTAAAATAATAATTACACCTCTTATATGAAGCGATCACGTGACCATGATATGAAAAGATCACGTGACCCACTTCAAAATGGTATATGGCATCCATCTTGTCTCAAAATCGTGATTTTTAAAGTTCTTTTTAATTCATATTGAGTGTTGTATCCGTCGTAAAACCACTTTATTTTTGCTTAAATTCTGTGCATCTACATACTGAAACAACGCAATTACAATATATTTAAGTTTAAATGCTCATCCAAATTTGATTATTTCTACAACGAAGCCTATTTTTCATTTATGTAAAATGTAAACAGCAAAATATGTACAATGAGTTGTATTAGAATTGCTGTATTTCTTTAACACAAAATCATATAGTTCAAGGAACTGATATGAATGAAATATTCATTGATTTTACAAAGAGAAGGACGATTTTTTTCGATGAAGTTTTACGCATAGAGTTTAATTACTTATAGCTCCATGGTCTTAATTTTTAAATAAAATAAATTATTATAGTATTGTGATGAATGACATGAATGGGAAATTATTTATGAACGAAATGCTGCTTTTATAGAGAGAGGCAGACGTCTTATTTTTTCTATGACGTCATTTGAATGCATTTCAGTTGTTTTCGATGAAGTTTTCAAATATAATAAATTATCGTAGTATTAGGATAAGTCTAAAATTATTACCGAGGAATGTATCACATTTTAGAGATGTTTAAACCAGGCAATTTATATTTCAATGCCGTCATTTGAATAAAGGTTATTTTTTTCGATGAAGGTTTAAGTTTTCAAATATAATATATTAATGTAGTATTGTGATAAGTTTTAAAATATTACCGGGGAATGTATTGCACTTTAGACTTGTTTCAATAAATTTGCATTAAAGTTCGAAAATGTTTCATAATCAATGCTCTAAGCATGATTGTTTTTTTTGTCGTTTTTTAACACTTTACAGCATAGTTGAAAAGTGCTTATGACTTTGTTCATTGTGTCTGTTTGTCTGTCTGTCCGTTAGCACGATAACTGCCGTAAAAATGACTTTATCAAAATAGAATTTTAATATGTTGTTCAGACGGTCTGTGGGACCTATGGGAATGTAAATGAATACTATCCCCCAATTAGTTTTGGATTGATCCCGGGTTGAATAAATGGAATACATTGAACCCTATAGGGCCTATATTTTCAAACATTTTTTAAGCGAATTTAAAATTCACAAATTGCTTGAAAATTTGTAGAAAATATTCAAATCATCACATAAAATATATTAAAAGAATTTCAGAAAAATATATTCAGTTGTTTTTTAAATATAAATTAAAATATTAATTACACCCGCTATATATGAAAAAATTACGTGATCCACTTCAAAATAAAATATGGCATCCGTCTTAAGTCAAAATCATGATTTTTAAAGTAGTTTTTAATTTATATTTAGTGTTGTATTCGTCCTAAAACCGCTTTATTTTTTCTTAATTTTTGAGCATTAATGTTCTGAAACAACGCAATTACAATATATTTGTATTTAAATGATCATCAAACTTTGATTATTTCTACAACGAAGCCTAATTTTCACTTATAGAGATTGTAAACACACCAAGCTGTAAGATGAGGTGTATAAGAATTCCTGAATTTCTTTAACGCAAAATTATTTAGCATTGGAGTCTGCAATATAGTTGATATGAATGAAACAGTGATGAATTTTACATAGAGAACATACGATTTTATAGCAGACTTTTTCGGTGAAGTTTTAAGCACAGAGTTAAATTACTTTTATCTTCATAGTATAAATTTTTAAGAAGAGTAAATTATTGTAGTATTGTCATAAATAAAAGGAATATAATGAATGTTTATAAATGAAATTTTTACAGCTTTTTCATAGAGAGCCAGGCCATTTTATATTTCAATGACGTCATTTGAATAAATTTCATTTGCTTTCTATGAAGTTTTCAAATCTAATAATGTATTGTATTATTGTGATAATTTAAAAAACATTACAGCTGAATGTATCGCATTTTAGAGATGTTTAAATAAATTGCATTGCAGTTGGAGAGTGTTTCATGATCAATGCTTTATGCATGATTGTTCTTTCTTGTTTTTAAACATGCATTATATATAAAAATTTGACTTATAAAATTTATATTCACTCATTAAACTTTTATTTAAATTTGGAGTAAATAATAGCCATCTAATAACGCAACTAAAAAGAATCTGATGTGGGCAACACATGACTTTCCTCATATAATGCAATGAATTTTCTACTTTTACAGCTAAAACAAATGTTATTCGTTTAGTAGATACTTATATTATCTCCAAGATATTGAATTTTCTTCAATTAGTCGTCATTTTCATTGATTTAGCATCATTTTTATCCATTTGGCAAGATTTTCGTTAATTTGGCAACATTTTAAAATGTAGCCAAGTTGGCGACATTCCACTAAATTCGTCGCAAAAATCTCGCCTAGCGTTATGGACGTAAAAGTAAGTTATTCTTACAGCAGATAAATGACTATTAGCTCCAAATACAAAAGTATTACTCAAAGTAGCTTTTCTCGTGAGTGAAACGAGTTAGATCCACGAGAATGATGTTACCCAATTTATCGCATGATATTACATATTAAAAGTGAACATGTTTCTTAACAGTTAATATTTTTTTCATTTATGGAATTTTTTTGATAAATTTATTTGAAAAATGTGCAATATCTCGACAACGGTTCATGCTAACGTTCTAAAGTTTATGTCAATTGTTTTCTAAGGAAAAATTACATAAGAAATGTCTATTTGCATAACTTTATTAAAGGTTTTGATGATTTTTTTGAAAATTTCACTCAAAATTTAGGGGGGTTCTGAACATTCGATTGTATTTTAAAACAATAGGTTTTCAGTATTCACGAATTGTGAGTTTTGTACCAAATTTCATTCGAATCGCTCCATTCGTTTGTGAGATATCGTCTCCACTGACACACACATACACACAGACGTCACCTCAAAACTGTTCAATTCGTAATCAAGGATGCTTAAAACGTGCTCTCTCGTCGAAAACTCGAATTCGAATTTTCGACCCCGTCACAGTACTTTCCTTATTATGTAAATAAGGAAAGTAATAAACCGAACTGGACA